>JAVTVY010042558.1:0-18280 GCA_036873755.1 Hanleya hanleyi
AACCCTCTGGGATCATTTGATCTGGTGCAAGGGCTTGAATAAATCTGGACAGGACGGAACTGGAATAAATATCCGTGACCCTCTGGGAAATGCATCCAATGGTCAGCCAAAATGGGTCGACCAGGGTTCCCTGTCCCTGTATCATGTCCCTAAGGGGATGTCAACTTCAATTTGCCACGATTATTTGCAGGAGCATGGAGCTGAATACTAGAATTGTACTTCAAGCCATGGTCAAGGTCATCTTGGCAGCTGAGAATACATGGTACAGTACTGCAGGCAAACGCATGACAGGGCTGCACAAATTGTGCGAACTATGGGTTTGGTTCGAGCAGAGGTTACGCAATTTTCATTATGCATAATCCATATTCAGTTCACTTGAATTACAGATAATATTAACCTGTATACATGTACAATAGTGATGGGTTATGCAAATCAAAGAAGGGTTACCCAAAAAGAGTTTAGCGTAACCAATATTTGGGTTAAGCAGAATTTTCAATTTGTGCAGCCCTGCATGAGGTATAAGAAACAAATGTTCCTCTTCACTGAATGACAAACAGGTTATGAAAATTCAAGATAACATTCCACAAGAATTTACAGGGCTCGAGAGCCGAGTTTGCAAAAAAAATAAAAAATAAAAAAAATAAAAAATTAGAGAAAACGGAACAATACATAACCTAATTTTTACAGAATATATATGTGCAGGGTGTGAAATGCCTCACCAAAATCTGCGGCTTTGTTTGATCAGTTTAAGTGCTTATCCTGCCTATATCGGATAATTAATGTCTGATGAAATTCTGTGAAATGACTGATCATTTTGAATATGCTAATTTCAGAGCCCATGTGCTGAATGATCTCTGCAGTGAAATATGAATTAACTGGGAAAACAGTCAATGAATATACATGTACATGTATTATACATGTACACATGCAATCACACTTTTTGTTGGGTACATATTGTACAGATGACTCAAAATCATAAATATAGCAACCAAATATGTTTTATGATCATGTCTCACTAATTAACCATTCCACCATCCCCAGAAGGCCATTCTAAAAAAAAAAAAAAAAATGTTTGCTGAACATTACAGATTTTGAAAATGTTGGATAGGTACATAGATGTACATGTAGGTTTTTCTATCAACTTCTTGAAATTTCTCTAATAATCCAATTGATCAAAATTTTGGGGGAAAAATTTCAATCAGCTATTCTAATAAATTTAATCAATCTCTAAAATCACTGAAATAACAAAGAAATAATGGATTATCTGCATGATTTTGAACCATTTTGTCAATTTCTTGTTCTAATAAATTTGATCACCTCCAGATAATATGGTGGGAAATTTTACTTCCTGTGATTGAATCATTAGAGGGATTACAAATACTCTTTCTTCCGCTGGATTTCACAAAATTCTGTTTAAAAATATGAGAAAAAAAAGGGAAAAAGAAGAAAAAAGAAATTGCCCATCAAATCTATTTCAATATTACCAAAATATTTGGGTAGGTACTAGGGTTACGGCACACACATAATTGATTGTGAATGGCACGGTGCCATATGGCATGTATTGATATTGATTTCAAAGCCAAGAAAACATGAACCAACGATATCATCAGCATACATGTACACATATCGAGGTACAGATTACAATAGAATTCATCAGATCTGCTTGTGTTGATGACAATGGACCAACTCCAAGGGACACATTAGATGCTCAGTGTCTGTGGACTATTCCATCACCATTCAACATGTTGAGAGGAATGACGGTCCGGGTGGTGTACTACATGTACCAATCATGTCCAGTGGACCCTCCCAGATAAGCCATCAATATCCAATCAGGGATATAGTCCACCTGACAAATGGAGAGAATTAACTAGAACATCAGAAACCACAAAGCCTATAGCCATGACAGCCATCCTGGAAGAGGATCATCACCAATGTACACTGTGGCCAAGCTGACAACTCCCCCGAGCAGTATACGCTCAGTTGTCCATGGTCATAAAATGGTGGGACTGGATTGTACCCAACTTAAACATGTTAAATGGTCAAAACCTGTAACATAAACCTTTTACGATATTGTCAGTCAAGACGAGTTGAAGCAGTCAAATTCAGCTACATGTATCATAGAATGTAATCTGGAAATCATCCATCAGTTTTGAAAATGGATAAGCACTGATCAGCTTTATGAACAAAAACAAGTGATGTATGAAAACAAACACTCGAAAAGGAAGCACCTTTATCAAGATTAGACTTGGTGGGCAATTTGATTTCTTTTCTCTTTTTTTCGTATTTTTCAACAGAATTTTGAGAACATGCAATAAGGTGGCATTCTAAAGTATCGTTTGTTTTCTCATGAAAACTGTAATCAAGATAAAATGTACATCTATGATATTGACTGAGCGATGGCCGGTTGAAGGTCAGGTTCTGACGACGGCGGAAATCGGGTGTTCATCATGTGACCACTCTATCATGTCTATGCTATCCCGTTAACGAGCTGTTATGATGATAAAAGGCTAGAGGAAATCACCTCTCCGACTCTTAGTTAACTGTATTCTTCAGCGCAAAGGGAGAAAATTGCTTCAACCAAACCGTGACAAGATGGAAGGAGATTGGCAGTCATGGCAGTGGGTACAATTTTAGGCTTGACAAAACACAATTATACACAGCATATTGAGAAGTCAAGGGGATATACACGACTGTGCATTCTGATCATGAGGAGTTTAGTGCCTATAACCAATATATGAGATCAAGTATGTTCGCACCAAATGGCAGAATTGAACTGCAAATACTGAATATTATCATGATTATTGTACAAGTTCATGTAAGTCAAGTGTATAACAATCTTCTCTCTCTGAGAAAGATGGCCTTAAATTCTTGTCATTCATATGGCAGAGATACATGTAGCAATGAGACAGCCTGTTTTTAGATTTTGTGACAGTTTTTCTTAATATTCATGTATTTATTATTATTATTTTTATTTTTTTTATTACAACCCTGATTTATGCCCAGACCTGCAACATATTCAACATAGTTACCGGTATTTCAGCACTTAACAGCCACTTCTTATGCTTTAACAGCAGTAAACATATTCATTGATGAGAGAGAAAACGGGTTCAGATCATGCGCATGCATGGTTTGGAACTACGGTAATTTCCCTAATAATTCACGATGCAGTGATGAAACTCGCAACTCCAAAAATTGGCTACTTTCGAATTATTTGTCGCGCTAATTCCAGAAAAACGCTTTAATATGTTCGAATTATATGTTACACTGATTTTCACGGAAGATCCAAAATGGCGGACCGCTTCATGGGGATCGTTGTTGTCTTGATAACCGTGTATTATGTTTGATATCTCTATCATAGTTCATTTAAAAGACTCTGGGACCCAGGGCTCACGAAACCCAGTCGACAACTCGCCAAAGACGACTAAAAAATGACAACTGGCGACTGAATTGTTCAGTTACTTGCCAATGTGTCGATTAAAAATAGAGTGAATGGCAAAAGTGGCGAGTGAATTTTTGTTACATGAAGTGTTTAGTCGCCAAAGTAATTTTGTGTTTAGTTTATCAGGCAGCGAAATCCGAGCAGGCCGAAAATGTACAGGAAATAATGACACAGAATAATGCCGACGAAAAACAGACCTGGGGAAATCTAGTCTATTTACAGACCGCACGTGGTGTGATATAATATCTGGGATACCTCACCTAATTATATTTTGACTGGGCACGTGAAACCATGTGCAGGCTGGCATGGACGAGTCTATTTTGCGTGACACAATAAGATCATGTGCTCGCCCCAGAAAAGGTAATTTGCGACCCGCTGACTGTTCTCAGCCAATGAAATCATCATAGTAAAACTTAACGTAAACAAATTTTATGAAACAAACTTGGCGGGAATTTGCATGTTCAAGGTCAAGAGTTGAAACGGCTTGTCCCATTCCACTGCAAAGAGGTGATACCGGGTACGCCTAAAAGCACGACATGTGCGTTTTGACTTTAGTGTCGCTTCTAAAACATTGTAGTCAAGTTACACCAGCTCAGTAATTTGGTTAAAAGTTTGCAGAGAAGTGGTTGGAACTTTTGTTTCATCTGACCGACTTTTCATTCTGGCTATTTCGGAATTGCGTAATCGACACACCAATGATCGTTTCGTTCACGCAGACTGTCGAGACGAGGGTACTCTGCATATGTTTTTTTTGTTTCTCTCTTTTCTTTTTTCAAACTAACAATGGATTATCATGTTGTTGGAAACAAGTCCGTCATTTTATTACATGGAAACGTTGTTCTGGATTGGCGAGTGAATAAAACACCAACATCAATGTCTATTGACATCTCCCCGTAGCTCAAATGAAATACTCAATTGATCCCGTGCTGCAGTCAAAATGTATGGAGCATGTTATGCAGGTCTGAAGAAATTAAATAATGGCTCCCTCGACAAAGCAGTTGTGCACATACTAACTATTACACCGAAGCCCTGACAGGGACAAACAGAGGGAAACATTTATATCTTTGTCCTACCATATCATCTGTCTATTAAAGAAAATGAGACATCGGAAATATCATTCAAATTGCCGTTAAATTATTTTCTATTGATCAAGTAGGTGCCCCAAAATGGCCAGTTGACGGAAATTTTCGCCTCCAACCTCCGGCTAATGAGAACGCGGTTAGTGACTTCCGATCATAGTTCTATGATATGGAGAATTCGCAATAACAAAAACTGAACTTTTGTATTTTATTTCTGTGTCAACGCATATACAGAAATTATTCTTGGTAACAAATTATTCTTAGTAACATATTCACTTGACTTTCAGCGGCACGAACTCCGCGACGAAAACGGGAGTGTTCGATTTTATTGTTTCACGGGTATATTAAAAATGCTCCCGTTTTCGTTTTATTAGGATGGAGAAAATCACGACAGTGGAAAAATCGGCCGTTTTCGAATTAAATTTGGAAGGTGAATTATTAGGGAAATTACCGTATGCAAGTGCTGATCAAGATTTTTTTTGTTTAAATTCTTATCTACAATTACATAGCAACTGTTTTACTCCACTAACTTGTAAAAGGAAAACAGTAGATGTATGTATTCACATCCATTCCCAGCCAGCCTTTGACATTTAAAAAGCAATTAGTATTTCAACCGCAAAGAAGTCATCGAAGTGATTGGCTCACTGAGCAACCATGGACTGGTACAGGAGATTATACGGCACAAATAACCACTTTCTCCTCTTCATCATTTCTACCCTGGCAGTATCCACTCAGATCAATACATTAACCTGTTCTCAGAAGTGCAGTGTTAAGCTGGATTTCGGCTCCAAGGTTACAAAAATGGGCTGAATTAAAAAGAAATGATGAAATAACGGTCAGAGGCGTGGGAGGTGATTCTCAAGTCAGCGTGCCTCAAGTCGGCATCCTGTTTTGTATAAAGACCACTAATCAATAGCCATTCAAAGCAGCAATGGCGTCTTGTAAACACATGGAATTATGTGGACTTCAATTATTTATCGCAGTCATTGATTCTGACATGGTGCTTCCTATCATGCCTATAGTATATAGATCTATAGTGCCATCTTGTGCCCAATAGTTCTTGGTCCCCGTCATACTCTCTCAATCCGTCATACTCTCTCAATCCGGGTGGATTTGGATCATAGCTGTCAGAGATCTCTCAATATTAAACTTACAGTGTAACTCATAAAATCTGTTGATCACTCTCCTGGATTTTCTCTGTGAGAGTGTTAGGTGAGTGATCAGTCTTCTGGACTTTCTTCGCGAGAGTGCTAGGTGAGTGATCACACTCCTGGACTTTCTCTGCGAGAGTGATAGGTGAGTGATCAGTCTTCTGGACTTTCTTCGCGAGAGTGCTAGGTGAGTGATCACACTCCTGGACTTTCTCTGCGAGAGTGATAGGTGAGTGATCACTCTCCTGGATTTTCTTTGCGCGAGTGCTAGGTGAGTGAACACTCTCCTGGACTCTCTCTGTGAGAGTGTTAGGTGAGTGATCACTCTCCTGGATTTTCTTTGCTAGAGTGCTAGGTGAGTGATCACTCTCCTGGATTTTCTCTGCGAGAGTGCTAGGTGAGTGATCACTGTCCTGGATTTTCTTTGTGAGAGTGCTAGGTGAGTGATCACTCTGCCGGATTTTCTCTGCTAGATTGCTAGGTGAGTAGTCACTCTCCTGGATTTTCTTTGCGAGAGTGATAGGTGAGTGATCACTCTCCTGGATTTTCTCCGCGAGAGCGCTAGGTGAGTGATCACTCTCCTGGATTTTCTCTGCGAGTGATAGGTGAGTGATCACTCCCCTATATCACTCTCCATTGTATTTCCAGTTTCTAGGAGAGTGATCCAAAGTGCTCCCAAGTGTAAATAATGAGTGAAAGTGATTGCTCCACTTAAAACCAATCTTCACCAATCAAGTTATTCTACACTAACATTCCATCATTTACTTCACCTACAATACATACAGTGAATAAGTGACTGTCTCGAATTACGAGAGAATGGGATTTTCGGCAATATATTTGAGCCAATTTTTCTTAGAGCAGTGAAATTCCTCACACTATCTTTATGTAATTTGTGCATTTTTATTCTGAAATTTCAGGGTAATCTATTCAGAATCAAAGAAAATCTCCCATAGCAGCCCACACAATTCGGAAACCTCACCTCGGCAAAAATAATGTCACAAAATCGACCATAGAGGTCCATGTCCCCCGCTAGCAGCACCAGTTATGGTGGATTACATCCACCATAACTGGCGCTGCTGCTGCGGGGGCCATGGACCTCTATGGTCGATTTTATTTGGTCGATGAAATCTCATATCATTGATGAAGAGTATGATTTGAAAATGGAGATATCGCTGATGAGCTTAACATAATCTAATACTGCGGATGGCACCCAGATTGGATTATGCACATCCATAAAACATAATACCAACTGTCCTCTCACCAATGTCCAGGCTTGAAGTAGATTGGTTGAATCGTGCTAGAGTTATTGTCCAGACAAGATCTAAATGCTGAAAATCTAAGATGACTGATGGTGGCCATCTTGGATTACACAGGTAACTGTAAAGCAATGATAACTGTCCTCTCACCGATGTGAAGCCAAACTGCAAGTTTGAAGTCGATCAGTTGAATTATTCTAGATTTGTTGTCCAGACAAGATGCAACTGCTTAAAATGCAACATAATCCAATATCGCTGGTAGTTGGCAGCCAAATTGGATTATGCTCGTTCATCAAACACAATCCTAACCGGGATCTCATCAAGGTCAAGGGACTTCCCAAGTTTGAAGTAGATCAGTTGAATCGTATCCCAGCTACAGTATTGTCCGGACAAGATCAAACTGCTTAAAATCCAATGAAATCCAGTATGGCTGATGGTGGCCATATTGGATTAAGCATGTCCTTGAAAAACAATCCTAATCCTCCTCTCAACAATGTCAAGGCACTCCCCAGGTATGAAGTAGATCGGTTGAATCGTTCTCGAGTTATTGTCCGGACCAGATCCAACTGCTTATAATCCAATATGGCTGACAGCGGCCATATTAGATTACGCACATTGCTGAAAAACAATCCCAACCGTCCTCTCACCATGTCAAGGCACACCCCAAGTTTAAAGTTGATCGGTTAAATCGTTCACGAGTTATTGTCTGGGCAAGAAAATCTAAGATCCAACTGCTTATAATCCAATATGGCTGACGGCGGCCATATTGGATTATGCACATTGCTGAAAAAAATCCCAACCGTCCTCTCACCGATGTCAAGGCACTCCCCAAGTTTGAAGTAGATCAGTTGAATCGTACTCCAGTTATTGTCCGGACAAGATCAAACTGCTTAAAATCCAATGAAATCCAGTATGGCTGATGGTGGCCATATTGGATTAAGCACGTCCTTGAAAAACAATCCTAATCCTCCTCTCAACAATGTTAAGGCACTCCCCACATATGAAGTAGATCAGTTGAATCGTTCTTGAGTTATTGTCCGGACAAGATCCAACTGCTTATAATGCAATATGGCTGACGGCGGCCATATTAGATTACGCACATTGCTGAAAAACAATCCCAACCGTCCTCTCATCAATGTCAAGGCACACCCCCAGTTTGAAGTTAATCGGTTAAATCATTCACGAGTTATTGTCCGCACAAGAAAATCTGTGATCCAACTGCTTATGGCTGACGGCGGCCATATTAGATTACGCACATTGCTGAAAAACAATCCCAACCGTCCTCTCATCAATGTCAAGGCACACCCCAAGTTTGAAGTTGATCGGTTAAATCGTTCACGAGTTATTGTCCGGACAAGAAAATCTAAGATCCAACTGCCTATAATCCAAAATGGCTGACGGCGGCCATATTGGATTATGCACATTGCTGAAAAACAATCCCAACCGTCCTCTCGCCAATGTCAAGGCACACCCCAAGTTTGAAGTTGATCGGTTAAATCGTTCACGAGTTATTGTCCGGACAAGAAAATCTTACGGAATTACGGAATTTCGGAATTACGGAATTACGGACACCGGTGTTTCTAATATCCCCCCCTACTAAGTAGCGGGGGACAATTAAAATAATTCCTATTTAACACCATTGCTGAGATGAACTGTTTATGCCACAGCATTTATCTCGGCAATTGCAAAGGTGAATTGTGTGGGCTTATAGCTCGAATGTTATTTTCAAAACACAGTGATGTTTTTCATAGTTTAACAAGCAAACTGTCGGGGCGAAATTTGAATGGGGAATTGAACCCCTGTTATTGTTAGATTCTCATGAAATATCAGGGTAAAAATGCACAAATAATGTTCGGATGGTGTGCACTGAAATTTCATTGCTTTGAGAGAAATATTGGTATAATGTGAGACAGACAATAGGTGAATTCTTCATGCTGTAAAGGCCCATTATGGCATACGTGTAGATAGTCACAGTATAGTGAGCTTTCAGTGATCTCAAAACATGTGAAACAGTACTTGTGTTGCTTTCCAAATAAGAAATGTGATGGATGGACTAAACTAGTCATGACAGAGGATCACAGTCTGGGATGGACTGATGTTAGTCATGACAGAGGATCACAGTCTGGGATGGACAGCTGGAAGTCAAGACAGAGGACCAGAGTATGGGATGGACTGATGTTAGTCATGACAGAGGATCACAGCCTGGGATGGACTGAAGTTAGTCATGACAGAGGATCACAGCCTGGGATGGACTGATGTTAGTCATGACAGAGGATCACAGCCTGGGATGGACTGATGTTAGTCATGATAGAGGAGCACAGCCTGGGATGGACTGATGTTAGCCATGACAGAGGGCCACCGTCTGGGATGGACTGATGTTAGTCATGACAGAGGAACACAGTCTGGGATGGACTGATGTTAGTCATGACAGAGGAACACAGTCTATGATGGACTGATGTTAGTCATGACAGAGGAGCACAATCTATGATGGACTGATGTTAGCCATGACAGAGGATCACAGCCTGGGATGGACTGATGTTAGTCATGACAGAGGAACACAGTCTATGATGGACTGATGTTAGTCATGACAGAGGATCACAGTCTGGGATGGACTGATGTTAGTCATTATTACAAGCGTCTAGTCCGTCATTCATAATCCAGCCGTCGTCCATTAGAGAATATCCGCGTCCATAATCCAAAGACCTATTCCATTTTCCACATAACAGTATTAGCACCAAATTCAAAAAGACAATCATAGTATACATAAACATAGGCTTGTTTCCTGCAAGAGAGAAGCGGTCAACAGTTTTCAATGATGCCGGCAAGACATCATGATGTTCCAAAAATATCAAATCCGTATCGCTGATCATTATTCTTAATCCATAATATTCGCTGCAAAGTCGTCATCTAAAGAATGATGTATCTCAGTCACGCTTTGATTGTGGCTGTTCATATGAGTACCATGAGGATCTTGAAGTACATGGGTTCATACGGCCCCCTAGCCCCGGGTTAAGCGGAATTAGACACAAGTTACGAAACGTAGCGCCATAGATCTTGCACGCTACGTTCGTATTTTGCTATCAGCATGCGCTATGTATCGCCAAATTTGAGAAACTTTGAGTGGAGGCGCTTGGTGGAATAACCCTGTTTTATAAGTTTCTGCAACAATGTTTTGTGGCGTTGATTAAAATCATCACATTTAACACAGGATCTAGCAAATGCTACTAAGCGAGATATGTATACGCCATATGCAGGTCCCACTGGAATATTACTATCCAGAAAGGGATAGTTTACGATGTCGAAATTGTAAGCATCTCTTTTGTCATAAAGTCGACGAGAGAGAATGCCCGCATCATTTTATAGAGATACAGGTCTAAGTAAGATGTGCCTGTAGGGCTATCTGTAGTTTCCTTCAAATCCAGTGAAGGTGGATATATATCCTTCACTGCGTCATTTATATAGCGATTATCCACAGCGAGAAGATCGTCTATATGGCGTTTGGTGAATGAGAAGGAACGGGCTTTGAATGGATCGGTTTTTGAAAGCGCCTGCATATAGTCATATTCATAAGAGAACAGATACAGGTCGGCCAACAGGGGTGCACAATTAGTACCCATTGGAATACCTATATCCTGCTGATATATTGTTGCCAAATTTCACATAAATATTTTTAATGAGAAATTCAAGCAACTCTATAAACAAAGAAACATCCCATGAATGATATCTGTTGTATGTAGTCGAGCTAAAGAATGCTTTATGGCTTCCGACATTAATATATCTACGATCAGTTTTCTTGAACACAGATACTATTAATGAACTTAGGCGGTCAATAAGGTCCTGATGAGGGATTGTAGTATAGAGAGTCGAGAAATCCCATGTGGATACATGTCTGTACGGTATGTGACCTTTAGCATCAAGTTCTTCCGTAAGACATTTTGAGTTTTCAATATCCACATACATTCAACGCCAGAGTTCTTAGAAATAGTGGCGCAATACCTTTCCCAAAATGCTTTTACCTCATGAAGGGCCCTCGTCAATAGGGTTGAAAGAAGCTTGGTGGTGCAGCTTCTAGAACCAGCTATGAATCTAGCTTTATATGGTGATTTATGCATTTTGGGAGTCCAGTACATTTTTGGTATGTCGTTATGATGGGCACAATCTATGATGGACTGATGTTAGCCATGACAGAGGACCACAGTCTGGGATGGACTGATGTCAGTCATGACAGAGGATCACAGTCTGGGATGGACTGATGTCAGTCATGACAGAGGATCACAGTCTGGGATGGACTGATGTCAGTCATGACAGAGGATCACAGTCTGGGATGGACTGATGTTAGTCATGACAGAGGACCACAGTCTGGGATGGACTGATGTTAGTCATGACAGAGGAGCACAATCTATGATGGACTGATGTTAGTCATGACAGAGGGACACAATCTGGGATGGACTGATGTTAGTCATGACAGAGGAGCACAATCTATGATGGACTGATGTTAGCCATGACAGAGGACCACAGTCTGGGATGGACTGATGTCAGTCATGACAGAGGATCACAGTCTGGGATGGACTGATGTCAGTCATGACAGAGGATCACAGTCTGGGATGGACTGATGTCAGTCATGACAGAGGATCACAGTCTGGGATGGACTGATGTTAGTCATGACCAAGGACCACAGTCTGGGATGGACTGATGTCAGTCATGACAGAGGATCACAGTCTGGGATGGACTGATGTTAGTCATGACTGAGGGACACAGTTTGAGATGGACTGATGTTAGTGATGACAGGGGATGACAGTCTGGGATGGACTGATGTTAGTCATGACAGAGGGACACAATCTGGGATGGACTGATGTTAGTCATGACAGAGGATCACAGTCTGGGATGGACTGATGTCAGTCATGACAGAGGATCACAGCCTGGGATGGACTGATGTTAGTCAGGACAGAGGGACACAATCTGGGATGGGCTGATGTTAGTCATGACAGAGGATCACAGTCTGGGATGGACTGATGTTAGTCATGACAGAGGAACACAGTCTGGGATGGACTGATGTCAGTCATGACAGGGGATCACAGTCTGGGATGGACTGATGTTAGTCATGACAGAGGGACACAATCTGGGATGGACTGATGTTAGTCATGACAGAGGATCACAGTCTGGGATGGACTGATGTTAGTCATGACAGAGGAACACAGTCTGGGATGGACTGATGTTAGTCATGACCGAGGGACACAGTTTGAGATGGACTGATGTTAGTCATTTCAGAGGAGCCCAGTGTGGGATGAATGGACTGATCAATGTTAGTCATGATAGAGGAGCACAGTCTGGGATGGACTGATGTTAGTCATGACCGAGGGACACAGTTTGAGATGGACTGATGTTAGTCATGACAGAGGAGCACAATCTATGATGGACTGATGTTAGTCATTTCAGAGGAGCACAGTCTGGGATGAATGGACTGATCAATGTTAGTCATGATAGAGGGGCCCAGTCTGGGATGGAGTGAGGTTAGTCATGACAGAGGATCACAGCCTGGGATGGACTGATGTTAGTCATTTCAGAGGAGCACAGTCTGGGATGAATGGACTGATCAATGTTAGTCATGATAGAGGGGCCCAGTCTGGGATGGAGTGAGGTTAGTCATGACAGAGGATCACAGCCTGGGATGGACTGATGTTAATCATGACAGAGGAGCACAGTCTGGGATGGACTGATGTTAGTCATGATAGAGGGGCCCAGTCTGGGATGGAGTGAGGTTAGTCATGACAGAGGATCAGGCCATCCTTAAAAATAAGTTTGTTGCGCGTAACCCGACCGACTGTCCAAAAATCCGCCGACTGGAAACTTTTTTCGCCGATTTTCCGACCGGTCATCTTTTTATTTTATTTTGCAATGTCAGAATTATCTCCCCTATCTCCTCTCACGGGTAAACGTATGTAAAACGTTCGCCCAGCAAACGCAAGCAGGATTTCACTCTCCAGTAGTCGGCGATGTGAGCTTATGTCACACGTTTTGAAGGTATATCCTCCATGCCCCTTACGTAGGGGAATGCAGTTTTCGTCGACCACGTGTATATGGCGGGAAGTTCCCCCTTCTGTTTTGTGTTTGGGTTTGATGGAGAGTCTAGAGGACAATAAACACATCGAGAGGCAACAGCAACACAGGATGGGAAAAATATTTCAAAACGGTTGGTTATAAAAACCTGCCATAAAGAGCTCTGTCGCGAATCGACGTGGAACGTAGACATGTTTAGGACTGTCCCCACCTCGTAGGTCCGTACACCGACAGATTCTGAGACTGACGATGTTACAACAACAACGATGTTCGGATTTCTACTTTCATCCGAGAAGACTTCAGTATGCCTAAATGCAGAAAATCTGTACTGCTTTGTTGTTTACCCGAAACTTTATAACCCTCTGTGTCGATAAAGCTACATGTATGGATAGTGTCGGTGGCTTCAGCGGTCTTGACAAATTAGACCCGTCAGCTTAATTTTGACGTTCCGATGTCGGCATCAAATACGCTTGTCAGAATTCCACCTCGGACTAAATTCCACGAAAAGACACAGGTTAGAAACTTAGTATTTGCCTCACTGTTGTCAGTAAATTAAATTACGATGTATTTCTAATCTGAATAAAGGAAGTACCTAAGTATTCAATAAAAGCACACCATAAATTTGCGACGAGGAAGGGCGGTAATGATGTTAATGATTAATTTGAGGTAATTTTCTCAACTCCAAATGGTAATGAACAACCTTCTGTATAACACTGAGAGGATTTTTTTCTTTCCTGTCACAATTTTGGCAAAAGTGTGTCTGGTAGTGGTATATGTTTACTTCTTTTTTTTTGACCAGCTAGTCACTAGTCATTGTCAAGAAGGTGTTCAAGGATGTCGATGTCTTCTAAGAAATAAAACAGTTACACAAGCCTGAATTTAAGAATATCTTGCTTTATACCTTGAAGATAACTAGTTTTCTGTACTGAAATAATTTTGCTGCCAGACAAAAAGTATTTTTCAAATGACCTGCTTAGTATCTGAACAAAATACTAACCTCTTCCACCCTCCCCAAAAGGAAAAACCTGATCTGAAAAAAAAAAAAAAAAAAAATTTACCTACCTACCAACCCAACTTCCTGAGGTAGGGTCGGGTTACAGCCAACAAACATATTTTTAAGGATGGCCTCACAGCCTGGGATGGACTGATGTTAATCATGACAGAGGAGCACAGTCTGGGATGGACTGATGTTAGTCATGACAAAGGATCACAGTCTGGGATGGAGTGAGGTTAGTCATGACAGAGGAGCACAGTCTGGGATGCATTGGACTGATGTTAGTCATGACAGAGGATCATCATTTGAGATGCATGGGCTGATGTTAGTCATGACAGCAAACTAGTCTGGGTCATAGATCATAATTTATCATTATTAGTTCCTCTGCCCACACAGCAGAACTTTTCATCTTCGTCAACCATTGTAGCCTTATAAAATGGCACATGCGACTGGAATATAATAGAAGGGAAACATTGATTTTTAACTGCAGCTTTTAAGAGGCTTGTTTCACGAACGTACAGGTGGGATGAAGGAATTCCAATGACGGCTGTTTTACGTCAGCCCGATATCAGACGTATTGATCTTCCTTGTTTTATTTTACCACAACTTGATTTAGGACAAAAACGCCCCATCGTCTAATTGTGCTATTTGAGCCATCAATACACTGGAGTATTATCATATAAACAGGTGTTTTCAGCGAAGCGCCTGCGGGCATATGAGCCACGGCTTTACTACAATATCCTTCCACTTGTATTCAAGGTTGAATGCTCTCCAGCATCCCTCTCAAACTTCTTCACCGGCTGAGGCTTTTAGCAACCCTTAATTTTTTTTCATACAGATAATATGCCACTATAAACAGTATTTTTCACCTTCGAGGCATGGAAGCTGTGTCAGAAACATAAAAGCTTTTAACCCCGAACAGTATGAACCCAAATATAAAACACTAACTGTTGTTTTTGCGCCATTCACCATGAACAAATTTTGAGCATAAAATTTAAAGGTGAAATGCAAAGGTTTTCATATTTCCCTATTTATATTCCTCGCGGGCTAGTTAATGATGGAAATATCAGCCCAAATACTCTGTTTGCGTTTATTTGAAGTATTTTGTCTCCTGGTAGCTTTTGAAAAATGCTTCAAAGTTGGCATCTCAAGCCCGGCCGATTTCAGAAATGAAATCCGCATCGCTTATCTGCCCTTGTTTGACGTTCGATTGTGACGTCACATCAGACCATCTGGCTGATCGTCAATACTTGCAACGTTCAGTCTCCGGGTGGCTGGTCTGACGTGACGTCACAATCAAGGAAAGATAAGCGATGACGTTTTGCAAATCTGAATTCAGCTGTGCTAGGGGTACCAACTTTTAAAAAGATTCTAGCAGACAAGATAATTCAAATTAAACCAAGTGAAGTAGATAGACCGGTATTTCTATCATTATTCAACCTATATAAAATGTGAAAAGGAGAATCTAAAAACCTTTGCATTTCACCTTTAACTTCCTCATGATTACATATTGAAACACATTGGGGTTGCCGGCACATCTTAACAGACAAGGATGTCACTGCCAATCTGCCTACATATGATCCATGATATTTCAGCTGGTGACATTTCAGCAGACCAGTGGCACTGGCTCATGAAAATGTCTGGGTTTCAGTTAGGGTTTGAAAACTGGATTTCTCAACTCCACTTTTCTCTGAACAACACAGTGTCTAACTCCTATGTCTTCCATGTTAAATTTCCAAATTTTAATGTGTCTCATTTCAAAACAAGGTGTCTCAGATGTCGCGAGATGGGTGTCTCAGTGGTCCTGAGACTCCTGGCTAGCTAAAAGACTATAACCTGGTACATGTATGGTGATTGCTCTAATAAATCAATGATCCCTTTATCACCATTCAATCACCCCCAATTCTGGACATCACCATTCAATCACCCCCAATTCTGGACATCACCATTCAATCACCCCCAATTCTGGACATCACCATTCAATCACCCCCAATTCTGTGGACATCACCATTCAATCACCCCCAATTCTGTGGACATGATTGGTCATCTTAATCAATTTGATCAGCCTCTGAAATCATTAAAATAATGGAGAAAAATCTGCACGATTTTGACTATTTCGTCAATTTACTGTTCAAAAAAAAAAATTTGATAACACCATGATTTTAGTGGTGGAAAATTCTGGTAGATACTTCATGTAGGAAGCTATTGTTTGAGTTACTGTGCAGGTGAAAAAGGTTCAAGTCTAGACACATTATTGGCTATTGTATGCATTGTCTCGTGATTCTTACATGGAGTATGAACCAAAATTCCGCTTCTTGTCATTAACTTAGAGGATTTACCTTAGGCCATCCAAAAATAAATTCCTGTTTCCCGTAACGGGCATCTCCAAAAAGTGGGTCGGTAGGTAGGCAGGCAGGGATTTTTTTTTTTTTTTTTTTTTTTTTTTTTTCTCATGTTCATTTCCGCAGCAGAAATGAACAACATACAGAAACCTGCCATCCCGATGTTACTATTATAAAATGCGCTGGGTCAAATCTACTTTCCCCCAGCGCGGCCTTCCTCTGTTATAGAATTCATTGTAACTTTTAATGGGCTTTGCATTGTTTATATACATCTATTTAGAGCATTATGTAAAACCTAGAGTGGTGTGTCCGATGCCTGCGATTTTGTTCAATAAACGGATTATATATAGAAGAGTAGGACAACGATAGAACTGTTTCTCTGTTAGGGGCCCACTTGTCCCGTCACAGCTTCAGTGTTTTGTCGCCACCTGGAGATGTTATCTTAATTATCTGAAATCATTGAATGTTAATTGTAAAATAGAGAACTGTTAATTGATCTTTGTTTCTATAAGAAAAGTCGTTTTCGCTGGCTATCCAAAATCCGCCATTGATACCGACCAATTCGATAAAAATGCTGTTGTCGACCCTTCAATTCAGCAATTTGACCACGTGAAACGATCACAATGCTACGTAGGATATTCCATTCCTTTTCTTCCGTTAAAAGCCTACAAAGCCAAGATAGAACAAATTTGAATGAGGGTGTTGTGAAAATTATATACGAGACCAACAGGGGAAACACAGTAATTAACACACAAACTCGTAATACGGCAACGTATTTTTGAAACCCCTTCGATTGCCTCTTGCTGGTGAATGGTGCATCCCCACACACAGCTGAATCTGGGCTTCAGAAGGGACAAAGTATCCCCCAGGCAGGCAATTCTATGTTGTTACAGACGATCTCATTTGCATATGAATACGTGTGAAACTTGCATGCTGCACGTGACGTGTTTACAAGCCATCACCAGTCTGCACAAGTGCAGTTAATTCCCTCTGCTGGTAACCTAATCATCCCGCACACCCCTATCCTGACTTTGGATTCTTCCATTTCGCGTAGTTTTGTCTGAAGGATAAGCTGTGAAGCGTGGCAAAGACTATTAACACAAATATGCTGTGCAGGAACTTCACAGCTGCACATGCTAAAAATAAACGCCTATAAACACATTCCTGCACCTCCAGGTAAATGGGGGCACAGATTGTTACATTGATGAGGGGAGTCGGGACTCAAAACAATGTAGCCTTTGACAATTTAAATATCAAAGGAGAGCCTGTCGAGGCTTGGATTTTCAGTTGGAAATTGAGGGGCTCTGAGGGGTTATACTATTACGTCGTGCGATATGAACACATCAATCATTTCAAGTTTGTTTCATATAAAGTGGACTTTAATGTTGATAATAATAAAAATACGGCATGTTTCTCGTATATGCTATTAGATATGTTTGTGATCTTCATGTTTTAATGCACAAACAAATAATGCTTGAGAAATGTACTCCAGATTTCTTATCGATCATCCAGAGATTTATTGATCAAAATACGATAATAAAATCAAAGTTATATGTACATCTGTCCAAAATTACAAGCGTCTGGTCCGTCATGGCTTTTCGTGATGGCCACTTTCGACGTCAAATAATGGTCGGTTGATTATTGTCCGGTTCACCTAAAAATATAACGAATAACTAGGTGTGTAATAAATTGAAACGATAATGTTAAACTGAGGTTTCAAATGCTGTTGTGTCAGTGATACTGCCTGCCAGGAAAATCTAGAATGGTGTGCAGAAAAAGCCACGTAGACGTATGCGAATGCATCATGTTTTTCCCATACGGATAATCTAGTTGCTGTGAAGAAATCGGATCGATTCACTAGCACACACATTACAACTTCATATTCCGGAGAACATCACCGACAAAGTTTGAACTCTGCCCCCTTCCAGGGCCTCATGTGTAGCGGCCCAAGCGCCTCACACA
>JAVTVY010042559.1:0-18382 GCA_036873755.1 Hanleya hanleyi
AGGCTTCCGTGGTGGAAAGGTTCAACAGGACATTCAAAAGCCGCATGTATAAATATTTCACCTATAAGAATACAAGGCGGTACATCGATGTTCTCCCGAAACTTGTGAGTGGTTACAATCGAGCCTATCATCGGAGTATAGAGAGAGACCCCATTACCGTGACCCAACGCAATGAAGCCCAAGTCCGGCGTGTCTTGTACCCCAGGCCATCGCAGCGAACGACGAAGGCGGTGTACAAGGTCGGGGACCCTGTACGGATCAGTAAAGTCAAGGGCAAGTTCGAGAAAAGTTACTTGCCCAACTGGAGCGATGAGCACTTCCTGATTAAGCGGCGCCTACCCCGACAGCGGCGAGTCTATGAACTGGAAGATCTCCAAGGGGAACCGTTGCTGGGGACGTTTTACGAGACGGAATTACAGCCTGTCGTAAAAACACAGCAAGACTACTACACGGTGGAGCAGATTTTGAAAACGGAACGTCGACGTGGCAAACTGTTTCATTTCGTCAAATGGCAAAGCTGGCCCAGTTTCTTCAATTCCTGGGTCGCTGCCAACCAGGTGAAACGACTATAAAGCCAGACACCACTGCCGTCATCCTTCATTCCACCACAGTGCTATGGACCAACAGCAGCTACCTCTGAAGACAGCGTCTTCCAAAACGCGCAAAACGCAAGTGGGCTTTGTGGTGATAGTGCTAACCCTGCTGAGTGTGCTGTACGGAGGTGTGTTTTACGACGTAGCCTATGTCAGCACGTTGCTTAACCAACTCAGAACACCAGCCATCAGTGAAACCGGTCTACAGAGAGTACCAGTCAACCCCGTATCGAGCCCAGTCACCGCCACCACCACCACACCCCGTGTACAAACCACGTCGAGCTCCACACCAAGCTCCACACCTACACCAAGTACACCTACTACGTCTGAAGACCCACCGGATTTCATCCCTGACAGTGAACCGACAACTACCACCGACGTTGTACCCACCACCATCATCATCCCTGACAGTGAACAGACAACGACGACTGACGTTGTACCCACCACCACTCCAGTTCACTCGTACCAAATTTACAAGAGCGGGTTACCACGACAACGGATACACCTCCAACCATGGACCCCCGTTGGCAGCATCCCTTCACTTGCGTCATCGCAGGACCGACGGGCTCCGGCAAAATGCACTTCGTCCGGAAGCTCCTTCAACACGCCGACAGCATGATCACCCCACCCATTGCTCGAGTCGTGTGGTGTTACGGAGAATGGCAGGAAGCGTATGCAGCAATGCCCCACATCACGTTTGTGGAAGGCCTACCCAACCTGGCGGATTTGGAACCCGACACCTTGGTGGTTCTGGATGATCTCATGGCGGAGACGGATGCGCGGGTGACCCAACTCTTTACCAAAGGCAGCCACCATCGACGGCTCAGCATCATCTACATTGTGCAGAATCTGTTAAGTAAAAACAAAGAACATCGGAATATCAGCTTAAATGCCCACTACCTGGTGGTCTTCAAAAACCCGAGAGATACCACTCAATTGCTGCACCTGGCGAGACAGATGTATCCCGGCCGCACACCGTTTGCGTTAGAAGCCTTTAAAGATGCCACAGCCCCTCAGCACGGGTATATGCTCTTCGACCTCAAGCAAGCCACCCCCGAACATCTTCGACTGCGGACCGGCATCTTTCCCGGAGAGGCCCACCACGTGTACATGCAAAAATAATGTATACACACCCACAGTGGCTCCCCCAGCTGGGATGTGTGTGTTTGATGATGGGGATAATAAAAACGAATGAATACCACAGCAGGGTTGACTTTGTCTCTGAGATAGATAAAAGGAACAGAGTTGTGGGTTCTAGCATTAGTTTTGTACATGATGTCTGCGCGAGTACGGAAGCACGCTCCCACGCTCCGTGTATTGAAGAGGGCGCCACCCGAGTTAGTCCGAACCATTGTACGCGGTGCGGACCCTGACCTTGTACGCTGCCTGTGCGAGATCGGGTACAATTTGTTAAAAGGCAACGTACCACTGACTCCGGCTCAGAAGACCAAGTTGGCCAAGCATAAGACAGGTCTCCGAACCCTAGTCCGGAAGCGGGTCCCTCAAACACAAAAGAAAAAGGTGTTACAGAAAGGCGGCTTTCTCGGGGCCATCTTAGCACCGAAGGCCAATACGATACCCCCAAGGAGTTCGTGGGTGGGCTGACAAGACTGTTGCATTACAAGGCTCTACGGGAGGTCACGAATACACCAAAACCCATCAAATCCTTCCCCTTCAAGAATCACGTGGACTTCGATTACAACGCACACAACGACAAGGCACACCTTATCGTCAAAGCGAATGCGAGTGTCGTACTGAGTCCTGTCCTACAGCAAATGCTGGGTTTCGATCTACAGAAGTTCGCTGGTCCCACCGAACACCATGGCGAGATCCCGATGGATATGAAATGCGAGTGTCGTACTGAGTCCTGTCCTACAGCAAATGCTGGGTTTCGATCTACAGAAGTTCGCTGGTCCCACCGAACACCATGGCGAGATCCCGATGGATATGAAGTCGGGTATGTACGGACTCTACGTCTACTCGGACGTTGTAGACAACCACATCGTGGGCGATATCAACACACCTCTGTTACGGGTGGCCCCCATGAAAAAGATGTATGGAGCTCAAGTCACCCACAGTTTCACCCACATGCTCTACCTGCCCGTACGCCAAACCGACATCAACACGATCACGGTGGATATAAGAGATGACACGGGACGACCAGTGGCATTCGAACGAGGAAAAGTGGTGCTGACACTTCATTTTCGACAAGCACGTGCTCCCCACTTTGCATGATGAAAGTACCTTACGAGTGCAATGCACGCAGCTATATGGACTATTATGCCCAACAGGCCGGGGGTGGCTTTCCGGTCTTTAGTGGTGCACGCATGCAACGAGGACATGGACTGGGGAACATACTTGGGAGCATCGTCAAATCGTTTCTGCCCTTGGTGACGCGTGGGGTGAAAGCAATCGGCAAACAAGCGGTACGCAGTGGATTGCAAGTGGCCGGTGATGTCTTGGGAGGTATGGCACCCAAAGAAGCCTTGAAACGGCGGGCCAAAGAAGCGGGAGGCGTCTTGGTGGCCAAAGCACAACGCACCGTAGGGAATAAAAGAGCTGCCCCACCGAGACCACGCACCAGTCGACGACCGACCCAGCGACGACGCACATCGAAGAAGATAAAGGATATCTTTTCTTAAAACATGTTTTTGATCCACGCCGAGTCCTGCCCCTCCACCAACAGTGAATTTGATTTGTGGACCGTGCCGCCCACACAGACCAGTGCCGAACAAGTATTATGGGTGGAGCATCTCCCGCTCTCCAGCATCAACGAGACAGGGCCCATCGAGTTCACCATCAGTAATGCGGATACGGCCTATGTGGATTTAGCCCATACATACTTGTATGTGAAAGCCAAGGTGGTCAATGGGGATGGCTCCAGAATCACCCAAGCTGCAACGGAGGGCCCGACGAATCTCTGGCTGCACTCGATGTTTCAACAGGTGGATGTTTTCCTCAGCGACAAACTCATCAGTGACTCGACCAACACGTACCCCTATCGAGCCTACATCGAAACACTGATGTCGTATGGCCGAGAGGCTAAAAAATCTCAGCTGACAGCCGCTTTATTCTACCAGGACACACCCGAGCACATGGACACGATGGACAATGTGGGATATAACAAACGGAAGACTTTCACTGCGAACGGTGCCTCGGTGGATCTCATGGGTCGACTACATGCAGACATGTTCATGCAAGACCGGTACCTCTTGAACAAGATCCCCATCAAAATCCGACTGATACGGGCGCCTCCGACCTTCGCCTTGATGGCCACCAACGTAGAGGGACATGCAGCTGACTGTAAGATTGTTATTCAAGAGGCAGTCCTGTATGTCCGAAAAGTGAAACCGAATCCAGCCGTTCAATTGGGACACATGAAAGCCTTGGAAACAAAACGAGCCCAGTACCCTATCCGACGTGTACAAACCAAAGTGTTCTCTGTGCCTGCTGGAAATATGGGCGCCAACAAAGAAAACCTGTTCCTGGGTGAACTACCCAAGCGATTGATCCTGGCCTGTGTGGAAAATACCAGTTTCAGCGGAGCCTACCCAGAGAATCCGTTTGACTTCAAACATTTCGGTATCAATTTCGTGGCCCTGCATGTGGATGGACAACAGGTCCCAGCCACCGCCTTAACACCGAACTTTG
Organism: Hanleya hanleyi; assembly: GCA_036873755.1. Classification (NCBI taxonomy): domain Eukaryota; kingdom Metazoa; phylum Mollusca; class Polyplacophora; order Lepidopleurida; family Hanleyidae; genus Hanleya; species Hanleya hanleyi. Next base: position 4,245 of record JAVTVY010042559.1, read on the forward strand.
CGCGCAGGAATTTCATTCGAGCCTATCAGAGCCTGTTTACAGCCACCGGTCAAATCAACCAGGACGAGCGGGTGGTTGGTGGGTGTCCGGTGGGCACAGGTTCCTGTTGCTTCAATGCACTTTGCTGAGAAGCAACAGGAACTTGATAATGTGGTGTCTAGCACTGTAATATCACTTGTCTTTATTGCACCATGTAAACGTCCTGTCTGTGTCTTGTGGGCTGTCGTCAGTGTTTTATAGGGTGGATGGAGGGTGTCTGGTTCCATGCTGCTTCAAAGATCTCTTCTTTGAAGTAGCAGGAACACAACTGGGCTGGGTGGTGCTTAGTTGGTTCGTCGTGATATAGCTGAAATATTGTTGAAAGCGACGTTAAATTCTATTCACTCACTCACTCAACCAGGACGAAGGGAATTTCCTCAGTCGGGAGGACTACGGGAACGGATACGTTGTTCTGTTTCGATCTGACCCCCACCTTAGAGAACGACCATCAGCTGGCCCTAGCCAAGCAAGGCAACTTACGGTTGGAAATCCACTTTGCACGAGCCCTGGCGACCACCGTCAATGCGATCTGCTACGCCGAGTTTGACAACATCATTCAAGTGGACAAAGCGCGCAACGTCCTGTGTGACTTCTCCACCTAACATGGATACAGTCCAGATAACCACCGTGCTGGAGAATGACCCAGAGACACGTATGGTCTTTCAAGGGGTGTTCGCCCGAGATGTGTTCCCATTAGACCGTATGTATCCTGCTGCTTACGTTCTCAACACGGACCCGATGGATCGGCCCGGTGAACATTGGGTGGCCGTGTACTTCACAGAACAGCAGGGGGAATACTTTGACCCGTACGGCCTGCCACCTCTCCATCCCGATTTAACAGATTTCATGGACCAAGGCACAGAGACGTGGTGTTGGAACAGTCAAACGTTGCAAAGCCTGACCAGTAGCGTATGCGGACAATATTGCTTGTTTTACCTGTACCATCGATGCCGGGGAAGGACCTTATCTACCATCGTACAGATGTTTGACGTGTACCCCAAGGCCGAGGACCGCGATGTACTCGTCTATGACTGGGCCGCCCATCATTTCAATGTACAAGCCCCGTTCTGGGCTTAAGTTCTTTCAATGTACAAGCCCCTTGTTCTGGGCTTCAGTTCTTTCAATGTACACGCCCCTTGTTCTGGGCTTCAGTTTTCACGTGGTTGTTCTCACGTTGTTGTTGTTACTGAATAAAAAACAAAATGAGATCTCACCAAAAAACCCTGTGTTGTGTGTTTTATTCATAATGCATCAATGCCCAATGTGGGGATTCAGTCAAACTGAAATCAGTGGTGTAGGATGGGGCCAAAGTGTAACCCATCAAGGTTAGAATGCAAGAGCACTATAGTAAAAATAGAGAGCCAATGAAATCAGCCCACAGACCAAGTACGTGTATTTGGTCTAGGTTTGGAGCGGGCATTTCATTGAGGTGCGTGTATACGGTGAGTGAAGACTTGTCCAATACGTATAGATTAAGTTTATGACTATAAGTTCTATGTATTCTCCGAACCTTGCCGAAAGGGAGACCGTTTGACCTCGATGTGACCTTTGACCTTTTGACCCGCGCGCGCGCGCACTGCCGGTGATGACGCGTGCGCGCGCGCTGCGGCCGGAGAACCCACGCGCGCGTGCGCGCTGTGGCCAGGGCGTGGGCGGGAAAACACCCTGGCGGTTGAACATCCGGACGTCTAAGGAAACATTAGAAACTCTTCAGTGCTCGGGATGTTACCCATCAATACTCAGAAACCCAACATAGGTGTTAAGACCATGATATAACCTGCTTGGAGCATGGTTAGTACGAATGTTTCGGTGGTGTTGTTCAATAAAAAACTTCATGAAAACCCAAGTGAAGTTCGAATATTTATTAATGTGAACATGTGAACAAGAATGTATGTACAAGTATATAAGAACGTTGAAAACAAGAATTGAGGTGAACTTATGTATAGAGAGAGAGAGAGAAATCACAGTGGAGTATATGACAGTTAGACCGAGTCATCGAACTAACGTATATCGAGTACATATTCAAAAGAATGACAAACAAGTTCATGGTGTAATGTATATAGAGAGTAATTTAGAGTCCAAATATGTATGTCCATTAGAATTCACAAGTCCGGGTATAAGATAATATATGTTCACAAGTCCAAGTAAGTGGTACTGATGCCATCGGCCAGGACTTTCTGTTTCGGGTAAAAAAAGGTAGGTTGTAACGGATTGTCTTCTTGGCTGAACTGACTTCATACGTGTCGTCATCGATGACCTCCACGGAGCGAAACAGAGGAGAATTCACTTTTTTGCGGGCTTGGGAAGTAGTGCAAATGTTCACGTTCACGTGCTTATCCTGGTTCGTGACCGTTTTTCCATAATACCCATTGCCCGTCAACTTCCACGATTCACCGATGATGGCTTTACTCGGGTCTTGGTCACCTTGACGACGGACAGATCGACGTCACGATGTCGGCATTCTCCGCAAAACAGGCGTTGGGTACGTACTGTATCACTTGATATCTTTTGGTAATTTCCAAACCGTGGCTCATGTACCACTGCAGTAGCGGAGTGCCCAGCAAGATTTTCTCTGCCCACATACTGCCAATCAACATGCGTCGAGGTCGAGGCAAACACTCGTGTTGCTCCACATAGGCCCCCATGGTGTCTCCAATATCATCCCGACCCACCAGCGTGTTCTTAAAGATGGGAGGGCAGTGGACGAAGAGGGGCTTGAGAGTGTCGGCAACATGCAAATCACATTCGACAAAGCCGTAGAGGTCCCCCGAACGAATGGCGTCGAACATCTGTGGCAGACTCAGGAGTGGCCGACGACTCAACGGGTATTCGCGCTCTTTCAGGAAACGCCGTAAATGAGGCAGGGCCTGGCACATGGTGTGAAATTCAGACTCCCACATTTCGATCAGATGGTATCCTCTCTCTTTCACATAATCAGAGTTCTCCACCACTTCTTCTCGTAATTCTTCCGGTGTTTTTCCACGTCGTTCGTTGAAACGTCCAGCGCTGAAATAGCAACCGTAAAATTGAAATACAGTCGGTGTCCTACCCACCAGGGCAAACCCATCGACGGGGAGTCGACGATCTCCTATCCGCTTCTCTGTGGCGTTGGTCTCGTGTCGTATATAAATTCCCCGTCGATAGGCTTCCCAATCCAACCACTGATCAGCCAGATGCTTGTAGGGAGTGCGTTGCGGTGTAAAATGCCGATCTTCCGCCAACCAACGTGTATAATGGCCACTGGGCATAGGTTGGGCCAGACACCACAGGTACAAGGCATTGGCATCGAATCAGATGATCTTAGCACAGGGTTTTCCACTGGGGAGAGTAGTGACGTCCTTCTCGTGGTACCGGTGAAATATGAGGCTTGGCCCGCCGACAATGTTCTGCTTTAGACAATCATGCATGTCTGCATCTTTTTGCTGTATCAGCGAGAAGTACGTAGGACACTCTTGAAAAAGATGGCGAAGCGCCAGACCCGGTAAACTCAAGCACTCCTTGAAGATATCGACGTGCATCTCACGGCGAAAGAGTTGAACCATTTTCTCGGCCGCTTCCAGGAAAGGAACCACATCTAAGTTATTATACCATATCAGGAAATCTCGCAAGGTCTGCATATGTTGATCGTTCCATACCTGCTGTAGTTCCCGGTACGTGTCTTCTGGACATTCCACTTGCTTCAAATCGTCAAAGAAGGCATCCCGGGGTGGCAACTGTGTTTCCTCCAAACGGTCGAGCGTCGATATATACGTGTAAGGGAACCTCCCTTTGGTTTGTGCACAGTCATACGCCTTCACCCACTGATCATAGCTATAATTGGGAGCTAAGTAGTTCCGTACATCCAGGAAATGAAGTGATGTGGTAGTGAGGGCCATATGATTATTGATCTTCTTGATGACGGACTTGATGGTATTCGCCTGGGCCAAGTAGGGGTAGAGAAATTCCTTCACCATGTTCAAGTCATATCGCCCCGAGTTGAAACCCAGCACCGGTAACTGGCCTAAGTATTGTAGGAAGCGCACTTTCAATTTCTCCGCATACGGTTTCGGTAAAGGCACATCCTACGACTGCGTGGGCTCCGGCTGCGACTCCGACTCGGACTCGGACTCTTCTTCGTCACTAAACGCTACACCCGGTATAGGAAACCGATCGTCCAGCTGGTCCAGTATGTCCTGGAACTTGGACACCAACAATTCCGTACTGGCCGCACTGACTTCCTCTAAATACGCCATCATGCGGGTGATCAACTCATGGGAATCCCCGGTGGACACGAAACACACCGGTGCAGCGTCATAGCCAGGTACGTTGCTGGAAATACTCACACTCAGGGGAATAGGGCGCTGCGTCCACTGCGTTTTCGCTGAAAACATGTCCATGGGCTCCAACAGGGCCTCAAAATCGTAACACGCCCGGTAGGGAAAATAACGGGCCGCCTCCGGTATGATCAGGCCCTCATCGGCCAGTTCCTCGAAAATAGTAGGCGTATTATGATACACACCACCAGGATATACTCGCATCACAACGGTCGTACAGGTTTTCTCGTGGCGATGTAAGTCCCGAGGATATTTAAACACCCGATGGCATTGGGCACAACTGTAAGACTGGGCGTACTGGCTATATTGTAGATCACCGAAAAATGACTCACGCCATTGTAGTCGAACACATTGACTTTCATCGTAGAAGCATGCCGTTCTGTTGAACGACGAACCAATTCAGCCACAAATGTATCCTCCTCGCATCGTAATCGGTATACAAAGATATTGATGTTGAACAGTGTTTCCACATGATCCAAATTCTTGAACGGGACTCCACGGAAGTGCCGCTCATCCAAGTCTTGCTGCTCTAAGTACTGTTTCCAATAGCCATTGGCCACTCTGTCACACAACTGGGGGTCACACTCGTCCAGATGCACGGCCAAACACCGAAAGAGACATTTCCGGTCTTTGTAGGGCCCTTTTTTGCCTGTGGTTAATGCATACATGCCTTTTCGACGAAGCAACCAAGGGGGCAGTAGTACAGGAGCACCGATAGGATGATCTCTCATTTTCGTGACGTGAAATGTCGCGTTGGTCACCATTTCCACAAGCCATTGGGTATTGGGGCGTTGCAACCGGGCCCATTCCAATGGATCCCACGTAGTCAGTTGGTCGATGAGTGGCTCCAGAGAAATCGCATCCGTCACCGTGAACGGCTGGTCAAACACATGGGTATTATTGCTGGGATAATAATACCGCACTTGGTCCGTTTCCTTGTGCCGTAAAATATACCCGAATGTCATATTCAACTTGAACGCTGTCACCTGATCTGTGAAAATGTTCTCGGCATAGGTAGACAGATACGTGAGGTCCTGCAGTCGAAAGTTATACAAGTCCAATAGACGACGGTGACGGTGAAAACTATGGCGTATGGTAGCCCAGTGACGTCGATAAATGTCCCTGACACGCTCGTCTTGGGGTAAAACTTCAACCGGAGGTGCTGCTGGGTCCCATGGAAAATCTTCTCCACGTCTCATGCTTTCTCTCCTCCTCCTCCTCTCGTCAGAACAAGCTGGTAGGCAAACAGGCAGGCAGGCTGGCAGGCAGGCAGGCAGGCAGACAGGCAGGTCAGGTAGGTGAGAGAGCTCCGTTCGGTACTGCAATGAATACACCAAACCACTAAAAAATATCCCCTTTTATACGTTTTTCTACATGCCGCCATGTTGAATTCCAACATGGCGGACTAGCCGCACCATGTTGACCTTAGCCGCCATGTTGAATTCCAACATTGTGAAGTAGATTACATCTTACATAGGCCTTAAGGCTGTGATATGCATATCACCTTGAAGTATTCTGGGGCATGGTCAGTACTTCCCAATTTTCCCTTTGTCTACTACTCGCCGATTTTATTTTTTTTTATTTATTATTTATTTATTTTTTATTCATTTATTTTTTTCCCCGAGAGCTACAACATGACACCTCCCACGCCCCATTCGGACCCATAGCGGTCCCTCTCTATCCCAAACATACACCCACATAACACCCAAAATGACCATGTGGGAATAAGGACCTACAAGAGGCTTGGCCTAAATTGAATTTTATTGTACAAACACTCAAGATGAGCAGGTACATAACAAATGTAACATACAATCACAAAAATACAGTGGCAATAGTTTTGGTCCAATACAACATGGCCTAGTGCGAGTTGTCTCCCTTGCGTAATAAGGTTCAGATGGCGCTATGGTTGGAAAGCTGCGATTATCCGGGGGAATGATGCCAATTGCCATCCTATGCGCCATTTTGTGACACAAAACTCTTAAATTCGTGCATCATATTATTCTAGAATGTATTGTGAACAGTTTGAGATAAATTGAGACGTACGGGTAAGAGAGATAGAGATGGTGTACGGTTATTTCATGGTGTAGCGGGAATGTGTAACGTAGTACAAATGTACGGTGTCCCATTCCGTGTTCCTTGTCAAGTTGCTGAGAAAATATGCCGGAGGACTGACTGCATATGTAGAGAATTACTCGAGCGTTATATGTCATGAGCTGTTTGAGAAAAATACGTGAAATTTGCATTTATAAATGGTCCAAAACCGGCAGTGGACGTCCATGCATTCGCGCGAATGAAACTAAAAATAGAGGTGTTTTGTTGACATAAAAACAGCTGATTCATGTGGAGGGAGTTACACGAGAAAATTCTGCCAATATATAAATGCCTACCTATAGATACTAAAATTGGCCGCTAAAAGTTTCCATAATATAGGGAAATAACTGTGATGTCTTTTTTCACTGTGACACGTTCTCCTAAAGACCTAAGCTGAAAGAAAAATTCCGAGAGGGGGGGGGAGGATTTCCTAGCATAGATATTATTAAAAAATAATTTATATTACATACGTGTACGGCGTTGATTGGTGTTACTGAGTGATACTGGTCAGCTGCATCTCATCAATGAGGCGAACACGGTACTTTTGAAGCTTCACTTGCTGGGATGACTCCATGACTGTAGGCTCAGGCTGATCAAAAACGGTGTAATAGGCTGGTGAAATTGCACTGGTAAAATGAAAAGCTACTCCACGTCTCATACAGGCAGGCAAGCAGGCTGGCAAACAGGCAGGCTGGCTAGAGGTCAGGCAGGCAAACAGGCAGGCAGGCAGGCAGGCAGGTCAGGTAGGTCAGAGAGCTCCGTTCGGTACTGCAATGAATACACCCAACCACTAAAAATCGCTTCCTTTTATACGTTTTTCTACATGCCGCCATCTTGGACCCACACGCCGCCATCTTGGACCCACACGCCGCCATCTTGGACCCACACGCCGCTATCTTGGACCCACACGCCGCTATCTTGGACCCACACGCCGCCATCTTGGTCCCACACGCCGCCATCTTGGACCCACACGCCGCCATCTTGGACCCGCACGCCGCCATCTTGGACCCACACGCCGCCATCTTGGACCCACACGCCGCCATCTTGGACCCACACGCCGCCATCTTGGACCCACACGCAGCCATCTTGGACCCACACGCCGCCATCTTGGACCCACACGCAGCCATCTTGGACCCACACGCCGCCATCTTGGACCCACACGCCGCCATCTTGGACCCACACGCCGCCATCTTGGACCCACACGTCGCCATCTTGTACCCACACGACGCCATCTTGGACCCACACGCCGCCATCTTGGACCCACACGCCGCCATCTTGGACCCACAGAACGTCGCCATCTTGGACCCACAGAACGCCGCCATCTTGGACCCACAGAACGCCGCCATCTTGGACCCACAGAACCCCGCCATCTTGTCCTGTCCAATGAAAACGCCTCTTTCATAACAACGGGAAGTGACGTCATTTTTACATCCGGGTAAAAGGGGGCTTTAACTGGGTAGAGTATACTACTGGCTATAGACATGAATGCAGGTAAACATGTGTAACATGATATCATCTTAACAACTTGTTTGATTTCTAATAAATTTGGGTCTAATGATCTTGCAAGATAGACAAAGGACTGACAAGATGTTGGTGGTGTTGGCGAAATAATAAAGTAATTCTATTTTGCCTAACATGAATATAACATTCCCAGTGTTATAATTCACATCCCTTGTAAGCCAAATGGCCATTTTTGTAAATACGTGAAATTCTCATGACTTCAGTGCAATATCTACATTCCCAGGCCAGATCTGGAGGTTTTGCTTCATTATGTAGTTTCGTGATATTTGTTCATCATTGAGTTGCACAATAGACAGTAAACTTATATCGCACAATTTATTGGCTCTTCATGGAGTTTATTATTGTGATCTTGTTAGACAGACAAAGGATTTTAAACGATTGACTTGCCATATGGATGTCACGACCCATCAACCTACTGCTTTATTTATATATCATTATACATTTTTTCTTACAATTCATAATTTTATTAACATTATGGTTTAAAAATGGACTGAAAGGATATTGGTGTTGCTAGCGCTGGCGGATATGTGGCATTGAGGTATTGACGGTCAATATATCTAAACCTAGGTTAAATCAGACACTGCTTTCACACAAAAATGCTAAAATGCTGTCATAGAAAATATGCTGGGATCAGTATGGTGTCATACTGTATGGAGAATGACAAGGAGTCAAGAAATTTATGACATTTTGGACACATAGACATACTGTAACACTGATATTCAACTTTGTCTTGCAGGCCTACCTTAAGTGCATGTATGTATGTTGACCATTCAGATCATAAAACCTGAAGTGGTTGACTGATTGCATCATGCACTTTACATAAGGGGATTAATGCTTTTATCAACAAAGTAAACACTTCTTCCCAGAATCAGTGCTACTTCTCTCTGCAATGCTGATAATAATAGTACTTTGATCCTGTTCAGTGGTATGGCTATCCAAATCACATTTCTTTAGTCCCCAGATGTCTGAAGATGCATTCTGGCCAATTTTCGATGAGTAAAATCCCAAATTATCACTCGGTTAAGGGTCATTTGTTTTTTGTTTTATGGCGAGGTACCCAGAATTTATTTGAAATTCGATATGAAATGGCACATACCATTGCATTTTGATTGGAGCGATGTGCAAGAGGTGGGAAAAACTGACGACGTCTGGCGACTAAAAAGCAGCCATATGACACTGCGACACCCAACATTCAGACCCGAGAATACGGCGGATTCTCGGACGTAGCCTCAGTATCTCAGCCACGCTTTTTATTGCAGCTGCTCATGTGAAGAATATGAAATATCTACTCGGACTCTAGTACCGGCTAAAGCGAAATTAGATACGGTAGCTCGGGAGCTGAGTAGTAGACGAGTCCTGATGGACGTGGACCAATCAGAATTGAGAACGAAAGTAGGTCAAGTATGACGCGTTTGACGTCATTCTGTGACGTAATTAGGGCGTGGTTGTAAGAAACCGGTTTAACCGGTTTCTTAAAACCGGTAAAACCGGTTTAACTGGTCGTAAGAAACCGGTTAAACCGGTTTTGTGACGTAATTAGGGCGTGGTCGTAAGAAACCGGAAAAACCGGTTTAACCGGTTGTAAGAAACCGGTCAAACCGGTTTTGTGACGTAATTAGGGTGTGGTCGTAAGAAACCGGTCAAACCGGTTTAACTGGTCGTAAGAAACCGAAAAACCGGTTTAACCGGTAAAACCGGTTTAACCGATTGTAAGAAACGGGTCAAACCGGTTTAACCTGTCGTAAGAAACCGGTTTAAATTATTTAGGGTGTGGTTGTAAGAAACCGGTAAAACCGGTTTAACTGGTCGTAAGAAACCGGTCAAACCGGTTTAGCCGGTCGTAAGAAACCGGTCAAACCGGTTTTGTGACGTCATTAGGGCGGTATGGTGTCTATTTCTAGCAGTAATGTCTATTTTTAGCTGTTCCTTTGTTAGCTAACAATAAAAACAGCACGTGACAACATTGAGTTGATGGGCCACGAAATCCGAAGGGGGAAGCGGCCTTTAAATTACAATTTCAATCAATCAAAAAAGTTCAGTGGTCATATGCCTCTCACGCACGAAGGTGCGTTTTTACGTATTGGGTCGATCTCCTGTCTCGGTATATAATGGATGACGAGAAAACATTTGACGAAGGTAAGTTCGCATTATCAATCATTCCTTTGAGAACAAGCGGCTCGTTTCTTAAAAGATCTATTGGTCGAATCATAGCGTATGTTGAGAGAAGGTCTTTCATATACTATAGACTGACACAACCCAATGTATTAGAGCAAATGCCGTATATAGGTAACTGACCGTACGGGTTAAAACCGTGTACATCGTATTGTCACAGTCTACCGAACATCTATTGCCCTTGTCCGTGTGCCACGGTCCATTACACTTTAGCGATCTCCTTTGATACGTGCCGGTGCACACTGAAACGACATTCTTTCTTGGATTTTCCTAGTCTAAAACAGTTGGATAATCTAGGTTTATTATTTATTCGGCCTTTGATATATATATGGGAGAATTTCTGTTAAAGACTGTACGGTTGTACATACCGCCGGTATATTTTAATACATGTATACATGGGAAAATGTCAACTCTCGTTACCTCAATTATTTAAGAACTCTAAAAAATTAAAAGGTATGGGAGATTAAAAGCTACAAGTTAAATCTTGTCTTATACTACTACAGATACTACCCATATTTCATTGGATAGACGGTGGCTGAAAGAAAGAAGAACACAACTACGGTTGTTAAAGTTTAAAGTATATATTTATTCATACAAATTAATTTAGTAATACCAGTTTCAAAACGGAAATACAAACTGAGAAATCTTAGTACCCAAACGTCAATTTCATTTCCATAACCCTGTGAAAGAGCTGATGTTATATCGATAACGAATGCAACGGCACACCCGGGTGACGAAATCAACTAATCGAAGGATTTGACCGGTTGTCTTGTGTACTCGCGCGGTAAAAGTCTGTTTATCAAGAATTTGCGCATCTCAACGGCAGACTCTTCTGCTTCATCGTCTGATAAGTCGTCTTCCTCACGCATCCGTTTCTTTGTCGCCATTACTTTCTGATGAATCGGGTGCTTCCGTAGTTCTCTCCATAACCTTAAATTATAGACGTAGATATTTCGGAACCTTGTCTGTATTCTGGGTAAAAGCTTGTCATATGCCATCTGATGAGCAGTTGGTTCATCCATTCCCTCTTCTTCGTAAACTTCCGCAATGTCGTTTATATCGGATTCATGATCATCAATCGCTTTAGCCATGAAGAGATCCCACAAACACACGTCATTCTCGACATCATTGTTATCACCATCATCAACATCATCATCATCATCATCATTCGTAACTTCTCCGTCATCATTATCGTCGTCACAATTACCTTCATCATTCCCATCATAGTCATCATCATCATAATCATCAGCATCGGCGTCAGTAGCGTCGATATCATTTTGATCACCATGCATTAGACGCATATGTCTGACCATACTATCGCGACGAGAGAATGTCTTCTGACAGAACGGACATGAACTCGACATGGTTCCCGGTCAGAGGTCGAATACGGACTGAGGCTAATACTGTACAAACGACGTTATATGACCACACACACACACACACACACACACACACACACACCACCACACAGACACCACACACACACACACACACACGCACACACACATACATACACACACACCACACAAACACACACACACACACACACACACGCACACAGAGCTCTGCCACATAGGGGTTCCCACCACCAACACCACACACCACCAACACCACACACCACCAACACCACACACACACCACCACCACCACACACCACCACCAACACCACACACCACACACACACACATAGACACACACACACCCACACACACACACACCACACACACACCCACACACACACACACGCACACATAGAGCTCTGCCACATAGGAGCTCCCACCACCAACACCACACACCACCACCAACATCACACACACACACACACACACACACACACATACACACACACACTCACGCCCACACACCCACACACACACACACACACACTCACACCCACACACACACACATACACACACTTCTACACACACACACACACCATCACCCACACACCACCACACACACACACACACACACATACACACACACCCCCCCCCACACACACACACACACTCACACCCACACACACACCACACATAGAGCTCTGCCACATAGGGGCTCCCACCACCACCACCACACACCACCACACACACCACACACACACACACACACACAAACACACACCACACAAACACACACACACACACCATTACCCACATGTTGGTCTTGAGAGGAAGCGACTTGAGAGGAGCCATCTTCATGCATTTTTAGGACTTGAGAGGCCGAAAAATCTCCTCTCAAGGGAATCTCCCAAGGTACTATATTGAGTGCTGGTGTGCATAAAAATAAATTGCTCCAAGGTCATACTTATACTCATGCGTGATACACACATATATCCTCGTAAGGAAATGATTCTGGTCCTCTTTGGTCTCTGGTTTACTTAACACACATTGATTTATCCTCTTTGAGGGTGACTTATAGAAAATTATCCATGTCCTCTAAAGAGAATGTTTCTGGTGTGTGTAATTGGACTCCTTCCTCCTTGGTCTCGTATCTACGCCATACACGTGAAAATATCCTCATAAGGAATGACTTCCAGTGAGTTCACCCATGTACTCCTAAGACATACTTGTGGTATATACTAATCTTTATTGTGAATAATAAAGGCGACTCATCTTTTGTCTCTGCTTTGCCAAACTCACATGGAAATGTCCACATAGGAGACGATTTACAAATAATTCTGTCCTCTTAGGGCAATATTTCTGGTGTGTGTATCAAGTTGGGGGGATTCCTTGTCCTGCGATTTAGGTCACACACGTGAAAATATGCTCTTATGAATGACTTATAATTAATTCACCCATGTCCTCATAAGGCAAACATTGTGATCTTTGTATAAATTAAGGACGACTACTATTTCTTCTCAGCTTCACGTAACATAATGGAATATCGTCTAAGAGGACGACTTAGAAGAAATTCACATCCTCCCAAAGGAATGATTCTGATATGAGTGCGAGTTAAGTAATGCTTCTCTTTGGTCTCTGGTTCACTTAACAATGTTTCTGGTGTGTGTGTAATTGGGACTCCTTGGTTTCTAAATTACATCAAACACGTGAAAATATCCTCCTGCGGAATGGCTTCCACTGAATTCACCCATGTACTCCTAAGGCATAATTTGTGGGATGTATTAATTGAGGGAGACTCCTCTTTAGTCTCCGATTTACTCCACACCCATTGAAATATCCTCATAAGGGATGGCATACAAGAACTTCAAACGTATCCTCCTAAGGTAATGTTTCTGGTAGGAGTGTAAACTCGGAAAAAAAAACCTCTTTCGTCTCCAATTAATATCAACTCTGAAAATAACCTCTTTGTGGGCGACTTACGTCCTCTTAAATCAATGTTATTCGTGTGAAAATTAAGGATTTATTTATCTCTGTTTACTGAACACACATGGAAATATCCTCGTTGGGAGACAATTTACAAGGAATTAACTAGGTCTTATTGAGGCTATGTTTCTGGTGTGCGCATGTGTGAAGTTGGGAGGACTCCTCCTTGGCCTCGGATTTACGTCACACACGTGAAAATAACATCTTACAATAAATTCATCCATGTCCACACAAGGCAAACATTGTTGTCTGTGTATAAATTAAGTTAGACTGCTCCTTGGTCCCCGCTTTACTTAACACAATCAGATCTCCTCCCAAGGGAATGATTCTGGTGTGTATGCATTAAGGCATACTCCTCTTTGGTCACCATATATGGAAATATCCTCTTTGGGGAGGACTTACAAGAAATTCAGCATGTCCCCCTGAGACAAACATTGTGGTGCGAGTATTAATTCAAGGAAGACCACTCTTTGGTCTCCGCTTTGGTTAACACACATGGAAAATACCTAAAGGGCAATGTTTCTGGCGTGTGTGTAAAATTAAAAATACTCCCTAGTCCCAGATATATTTTACATCTTTAAAAGTACGTTCTCCAAAGAAATGTTGCTGATGTGTGTCTGAACTTGGGACACCATCTCATTAGTCTTGGATTTAATTCATACACAGGTTTCATGGTTT